>OX463864.1:3453079-3470579 GCA_949825065.1 Odontocerum albicorne | reverse complement strand
GCATTGATTTCACGAGGAGATATCTTATTTTGAAAAATGCAGATTTATCCAGGACACATAAGCTACATTTTGGTATATTTATCTCAAAAATGTCATAATGTGGACATACCTGGGTTTGAAAAGTGTCGACATAATTAAGCTCTTCACAATGGAGAATGTTGGCAGAATTATCAGAATAAATAAAATATTCCAAGTATTTTAAACAAATAATAGGTTAGTCAAAACGTTTTGAAAGCGACATCTATGGAGCAGTAGAAAAACCAAAATATGGCATATTTTGGCTGAAGTTTTGGGTTTCAAAAAACTGTGTGCACAATGGGTGCCGCATTTGCTAACAATGCAACAAAAACACGTTCGAATGCGACTTTCTGAGCAACATTTGGAGCAATTTCGAAAGGATAAAAAGGATTTTCTGCGTCGATTCATCACTATGGATGAGACTTGGGTCTACCACCATGATCCTGAATCAAAACAAGAGGCTAAGGAGTGGTGTGAACCAGGCACTTTGGCTCCGAAGCGAGTTCGTGTCCAGAAATCGGCCAAGAAGGTGTTAGCGTCAGGTTTTTGGGATGCAAAAGGAATTTTATTGATAGATTATTTCCAAACTGGTAAGACAATCAACTTTGATTATTATTGTGACCTTTTGGACCAGTTGGATGAAAAAATTTGTGAAAAAAGACCCGGTTTGCAGAAGAAAAAAATCATTTTTCATCAAGACAATGCACCTGCTCACACAGCTCAAAAAACCATCGCGAAAATCAGTGAATTGGGGTACGAATTGTTGCAGCATCCACCCTATTCGCCAGATTTAGCTCCCTCTGACTTCTGGCTGTTCTCACACCTCAAAAAATTCCTTCGTGGAAAGCATTTTTCATCAAACGAAGAGGTTATAGCCGTCGTAGAGGAGTATTTTGCAGGCCTTCCAGAAAGTCACTTCCGTGATGGGACAACAAAGTTGGAAGATCGTTGGACCAAGTGTATTGATCTTATGGGAGACTATACTGAGCAATAAAAGTGATTTCCCCCCAAAAAAAATGTATTTTCATTTCCGCTTTCAAAACTTTTTGACTAACCTAGTATACAAAGTTTTGTAACAATATATTTAAAATTTATTTAGATTTAGTAATTTTAGTAAATCCGTCACAAAAATCAGGATTCTTTAAAAACTGGACACTGGGAATGGTTGCCAGGATTTTGATCGGGTCTTGAAGCATCAATACTTGAATATAATGGAACACGTAGGAAGGTGATGACTACAATATTGGTCAAATACTTACTTGGAGTCAACAAAGTTCTGTTGCACTTTGGTGTTAGTCGAGATGGTGACTTTGGACTTGTCCTTCTCAAAGTTGGGGAAGATATCAAGGTTGATATTGATCTTGTTAGGTCCTTCTGATCCGCCAATGTGTATGTCAAACTTGGAGTCAAACTTGATCTTTCTGCCCACCTATTGAAAATAAAAAATGTTTGTTTAAGTTAATTTAATATGCTAAGTCTTTTTTATAATCCCGAAAGCAAATGTCGGTGTGTCTGCCTACATCTATGTGTTAATATCAAATATTTACGTGTTAATTTCAAATATGTATGTGTTAATATCAAATATGTACGTGTTAATCTGCAATATGTAGTGTCAATCTTAAATATGTATGTGCTCATCTCAAATATGTACGTGTTAATCTCAAAAACCAATGAATATCCCAAAAAAGTATAAACGAATGTCCCAAAAAAGTGTAAACACACTTACAGCAAATGTCGATGTGTCTGCTTATATGTATGTGTTAATCTCAAATATGTACGTGTTAATTTCAAATATGTACGTGTTAATTTCAAATATGTATGTGTTAATATCAAATATGTACGTGTTAATCTCCAATATGTAGTGTTTATCTTAAATATGTATGTGCTTATATCAAATATGTACATGTTAATCTCAAAAACCAATGAATATCCCAAAAAAGTATAAACGAATGTCCCAATTGTAAACACACTTACAGCAAATGTCGATGTGTCTGCTTATATGTATGTGTTAATCTCAAATATGTACGTGTTAATCTCAAATATGTACGTGTTAATTTCAAATATCTCATGTTAATTTCAAATATGTATGTGTTAATATCAAATATGTACGTGTTAATCTCCAATATGTAGTGTTTATCTTAAATATGTACGTACTAATCTCAAATATGTACGTGTTAATCTCAAAAACCAATGAATATCCCAAAAAAGTATAAACGAATGTCCCTAAAAAGTATAAACACACTTACAGCAAATGTCGATGTGTCTGCTTATACGAGATGTATGTGTTAATCTCAAATATGTTATGTACATGTTCATTTCAAATATGTACGTGTCAATATCAAATATGTACATGTTAATCTCAAATATGTAGTGACAATCTCAAATATGTATGCGCTAATCTCAAATATGTACGTGTTAATCTCAAAAACCAAAAAAACATCCCATAAAAGTCCCGAATGTCCCAAAAAAGTGTAAACACACTTACAGCTAATGTCGGTGTGTCAGCCTATGCGTATGTGTTAATTTCAAGCATGGACGTGTTTATCTCAAATATGTTCGTGTTAATTTCAAATATGTACGTGTTTATATAAAATATGTATGGTACGTGTTAATCTCAAATATGTAGTGTTAATCTCAAATATGTATGTGTTAATCTCAAAAACCAATATATATCCCAAAAAATATAAACGAATATCCCAAAAAAATGTAAACACACTTTGAATGATTATAAATTCAGTATATCTAAGATTAAAACTCCGAATCAATAAGGACAAACGTAGATTTTTATCCATTAGATGTCCATTCCAGTATATCATATGTACGTAGATTATCGGTCTACTCTGATAACGTAGAATCGCGAACATCAAAAACAATTTGTTTTGGTATTTGGGCGCATTCTCTTTCAATGTTCTCAATTCATTAACTGTTGCCAAAGTTCATTGGTGCGAGGTCTGTGGAACTTGAGGGGTATTCAATGCTACCTAGATGTCCAATCCATCTGTTCGGCAAATTGTCTTTGAGATAAGCCCATGTCATGTCATAACGGTAGTGGGGAGGAAACAGAGCTCCCTATTTTGAGATACTACATTGCTCCCAGTCCTACAAAATGTGGTCTGTAGATCAGATATATAATAATTATAATGATAATGTAAATAAAGATAAAGTCTACTGTCCTACCTTAAGCAAATTGACAATGAGAAGTGCATTGCCTTTGTCTTGTGTGCTAGCCTTGAATTGTCCATTGGCATCAACAATGTCTTTGAGGAAGAGCTTGAGAGATCCACTGTAGTTGGGATCTTCCTTGGTGATTGTCAGTTGAGTATCCAAATAGTCGGTGCTGCCAATGCACAACTTGGCATTCTCGCTGAATGTTTTGTCGTTCATGACCACACCGAAGTCAATCCTAAAAATAATTATTCCAAAATTTGAGTACAGCAAAAGACAGACATTTTATCCACCTTTTCGAGGGTACAAGGATACCTATGACTTCAGCCATATGTATTTAAAAAAAAATGCCGATGTGCACCGATCATCTCACTTTGGTATGCCGTCGAATCCAGCGGTGTAGCCAGTAAGTTTTTATTGTATTACATTTTCATTGTATGCAGTACAACCTCGCGGGTTATTGCCATGTGACAATCTCTTCTAACCAGCCAGAAAGATGTTAAAGAGGCCTTAAGTGAAAACCAGACTGGAATCCTTTATTAACTAGCCAACTGAGGTATTCTTTGCATTTACGGCTAGTGAGTTTGCTGGTGTGCAACGGCTCCCGCACTAAACGGCACAGCTTTGTTTTCCAACTGAATTAATGTTGGAATTGTGGGGGGATCCTCGACAATGAGGCCCAGAAACGACGAAAATAGCAAATACAACTTTTCTTTCTGTTGCAAATATTTTTTTTACATAATTCCTTTCGTAACGATTTTCGATCAGGAGACGGTGTTCGATCCCAGTAGTTGAGTTTTCGGGCTAAAAGTTATATGCTATGCTTATATCAGGTTTAAAGTCATATACTATGCTTATATCGGGTTTAAAGTCATATGCCATGCTTAAATTGGGCTAAAGTCATATGGTATACTATAATTATATCGGGTTTAAAGTCATATACTATGCTTATGTCGGGCTAAAAGTTATATGCTATGCTTATATTGGGTTTAAAGTAATATACTATGCCTAAATTGGGCTTAAAGTCATATGGTATACTATGATTATATCGGGTTTAAAGTCATATACTATGCTTATGTCGGGTTAAAAGTCATATGCTATGCTTATATTGGGCTTAAAGTCATATACTATGCTTATATATCGGGTTTAAAGTTATATACTTTGTTTATATCGGGTTTAAAGTCATATGCTATAATTATATTGGGTTTAGTCATATGCCATGCTTATATTGGGTTTAAAGTCATATACTATGCTTATATTGGTTTAAAGTCATATGCTATGCTTATGTCGGGTTTAAAGTCATATGCTATGCTTATATTGGGCTTTAAGACATATACTATGCTTATATCGGGTTTAAAATTATATAATACGTTTATATCAGGTTTAAAGTCGTATGCTATGATTATATCGGGCTTAAAATCATATGCTACGAGTGTTCTTACATCGGGTTTAAAGTCATATACCATGCTTTGAAGTCATGTGCTATACGTATATCGGGTATAAAGTCATGTGCACTGCAGAGGAGGCACTTTGTAATGAAACATAATTTTTTTATCAGAAATGTTTTTTATAGTTAAGAAAATATATATCAAGGTTTCACGTGGTCGAGACATCTTCTAAAAAGGACATATCACTGAGATCTAGCAAGCATTTTGTAAACAACCCACCCTTTAAATCACAGTCTCCTGATTTCTAGCATGGATATGCCCTAGACCAGGGGTGTCCAAATCGTGGCCCAATTTAAGATTTTGTGTGGCCCTTTCGAGGTTTTTATACATTTTACATTTTGTTATTGATAAAATAAAAAACAAATTCTGACGCACGTTAATTATAATAATTTTCACATGTTATTATTATAGTTTTATGAGTGACGAATTTATTACATGGGTGTGTTAATTATAATAATTTTCACATGTTATTATTATAATTTTATGAGTGACGAATTTATTACATGGGTGTGTTAATTATAATAATTTTCACATGTTATTATTATAATTTTATGAGTGACGAATTTATTACATGGGTGTGTTAATTATAATAATTTTCACATGTTATTATTATAATTTTATGAGTGACGAATTTATTACATGGGTGTTGCATGCCGGTGCCAGACAAAATATGCTATTTAAGTCACAATTAAAGCATTCGACGACAGATTTTCATACATGCAAAAACATGAGGAAAATTTCACAATTTTCTTAACCCCATTTGATGTGAAGGACGAATCTGCATCTCCAAATTTACAAATGGATCTTATAGACTTGCAATCAAGCATCGAGATGAAATCCATGTTCGAAGGGAATAAAATACACAAATTTTATCAGAAGTATATCCTTGAATTTTTTTAACCCCATTTGATGTGAAGGTCGAATCTGCATCTCCAAATTTACAAATGGATCTTATAGACTTGCAATCAAGCATCGAGATGAAAGCCATGTTCGAAGGGAATAAAATACACGAATTTTATCAGAAGTATATCCTTGAAGAAAAATTTCCAAAAATTAAGGCAACTGGCAAAGGCAAAATACCCAAATGACCAGTGGATATTAAAAAATTCTCAAATAATAAATAAAACAAACGTTTCATTAATTTTACAAAGTAGTAAAATATTTCGATTGTAAGTTGTTTGATTATTTTTAATATAAAAAAAACTTCATATTATTAAGTCATAAAATATATATGTGTGGGCCATCAAAGACTTGCAATGTTTTGTTTGGCACACCAAATTATTTCAGTTGGATAACCCTGCCCTAGACAGTGAAAATATGCGTGAATTCTGATATTGCATAATCAATGTGCAGTGAACTGTCAGATCTTGGACATATGAATCTAAAGACTAACTCCGGGTTTAACTATTATAGTCTCCGGGTCAAATCCGGTAATTTTTCTTCTTCTGTACACTGATAGATGGCAATGTCACCTTTCAAAAAAGAAGCTCACAAAGTTTGGATTGCCTAAGTCTATGGTATTTGATAACTCACTTGACTTCGTTGGGTTTGCCTTGTTGTTTGTAGACAGCAGAAACACCAACTTCATAATCCTTAGGGACCAGTTTATGGACGAGAGCTCCAGATAGTTCGTATTTGTTTGATGGGTACAGTTCCAGTTTGCCGAAGAATTTTCCATTTGTCTTAGTTTCTTCATCGAATCTACCTTCGAGTGCGAAACCCTTTTTTTCAATCTTGAGCTAAAAAGAATCAATGTTTTAATCTTTTTTTTTTTACATTTTTTAGTTTTAAATATTACCAACCAAAAAGTGGGCATGAAATCAATTTATCTATAACATATTTTCATTCACACACACACACACACTTGTTATATTGGGTTTAGTCATGTGCAATGCTTATATTGGGTTTAAAGTCATATACTATGCTTATATTGGTTTAAAGTCATATGCTATGCTTATGTCGGATTTAAAGTCATATGCTATGCTTATATTGGGCTTAAAGTCATATACTATGCTTATATCGGGTTTAAAGTTATGTAATAACATACATATCCACAAACTGCAAATAAGCATACATACAAACGGTGTGTCAATTATTGTTTAGTTAAAAAAAAACGTTAAAAAAAAGGTGTTTCGTAATACATGTTAAGAAAAAAGCTGTTTTGAAACGCTTGTTTCTTAACACGTGTTAAGAAATCGATGTTTCGTGATACTAGCAAAGAAATAGCTGTTTTGTAACATCTGTTAATAAAATGCTGTTTCTTAACGCCTGTTAAGATATCGATATTTCGTGACACTTGCTAAGAAATAGCTGTTTTGTAACATCTGTTAATAAAATGCTGTTTCTTAACGCCTGTTAAGATATCGATATTTCGTGACACTTGCTAAGAAATAGCTGTTTTGTAACATCTGTTAATAAATTGCTGTTTCTTAACACCTGTTATGAAATCGATGTTTCGTGATACTAGCTAAGAAATAGCTGTTTTGTAACTGTAATATTCTGAAATTGAGAGAAGCTTCTGTGGTATAGACATGTAAAACCAGCTGATAAGTGGGAAATTTCCAGACACTGGAAATAGAAGCTTTTGGAAATAAAGGACAAGGTGGTCCAAAGGATAAGTGGGAAATTTCCAGACACTGGAAATAGAAGCTTTTGGAAATAAAGGACAAGGTGGTCCAAAGAAATGATGGAAAAATAGCATCAACCAAGATATGTGAGATCTAAATCTGACTTCGGAGATGACTTTGGACAGTACATGATGGAGAAAGGTGACAGATTCAAAATAAATGAGAAAATGCGACGATGATGCAGTCAAGATCAACTCCATGTTTTTCATGTTCTAAAAGCTTCAAAGATCTTTGTGGCCTAGTTGGTAAGACACCTGTCTTCTAACATGCAGGCTGCGGGTTTTATTCCCGCTAGAACCCAGATTTAAAAAAAAGTTGTCAGTCTGGTTTTTACTTAAGGTCGCTTAAAAATCTTTCTAGTGGGTTGAAGGAGATTGTCACATGACAATAATCTCACAAGATTGTACTGTATATAAAAAAAGTCTTGTAGGTGATTTGTTTGTGTGCTGCTATAGCTACCAGACCAGATTTGTTGAATAATAACATAGTGTGAGCGCCTAGAGGAGAGTTTGCTCTATAAACGGCGCTTTATAAAATTGTCTATTGAAATGAATTGAGGTTGCTAAATCAATATTTTGTAACAATCAATGCTAATAAATCAATGTTTCGTAATACTTGCTAGCAAAACAATGTTTCGTAACACTTGATAAGAAAACAATGTTTCGTAATACTTGCTAAGAAAACAACGTTTTGTAATATTTGCTAAGAAAACAATGTTTCGTAACACTTGATAAGAAAACAATGTTTCGTAACATTTGCCAAAGAAACAATGTTCCGTAACACTTGTTAACCTTTCCTTCCCTGTGTTGGGTATCTTCTACACGTTGCTTCTAATAACCATCAATATCTCTATAAATATAATAAATACAAGGTTAAGATTTTAGGTATTCCTCCATAATATATTTACGCATTGATTTAAAAAATAATATTAATAATAATCAGAATTTATCGACTACATCGAGGTGTTTTGTAAAGATCGAAAACAAATTCGCATTTAAACGCTGCGAGTGCATCGTCTTGACAATAGGTGAAGAGTATGCGGGAAGCGCGACAATATATTCGCATCTCACTCTTGCATACTAGACTGAATTGCGAGAACCTGAATTGTCTCAACGTCGCAAGCAAAGGCGTAAGCGCCGGGGTATGCGACTGACGTTCGGCGCCACTAGTAGCCTCTAAGCTTGCAAATTAGACGTACGCCCGTTCCGTGAGCGTTTTTTAATGTTTTCAGATGGTTTTTTAATGTTTTCAGCAAATAAATCTCAATTATTATAATTTTTAACTTCAATTATAATTAATTAAGGGGATTATCTATGAATGTTCTTATTTTTCCGATTTAAAATCGCTAATTTTTTATTGCATACTCACTACCCAACACCGGATCACGCGTATTATTTTTATCACCGTAAGGGAAGGGTTAAGAAAACCATGTTTCGTAACACTTACTAAGAAATTGTTGTTTCATAACACATCTCCTGAAGAACATTCCAAGTTAACTAACTAGTAAGAACCTGTATAACAATGTAATACAAATCTATTATGAAAGTAAACTCAGAACGTAAGTGATTCATCTAGGAATCGAACCTAGAATAACAGTGTTTTATTTTTGTTTTTCATTATTTGTAAAAAATTAAATGTATCATACCTTAATTTTTCCATAGAGGTCACCCTCCTTCTTCAACTGGTTTTTCAGTTCAAGTTCGAATTCTCCTTTTACTTTTTTGTAATCTCCTGTGAAATCCAGTTCGAAAGCTTTAGGCTTACCCTCTATCTTGGTTGCGAATTTCACGTCATAAGCGGGATACGAAACTAAAAAAAACAAAACAAAACAAATATTAAAGAAATTATAATTAAAGACATATTACTGACATCTAGCAAACATATACACACACATACATACACATACACACATAATAGGTTAGTCAAAAAGTTTTGAAAGCGACATCTATGGAGCAGTAGAAACCAAAATTTCTACGCCATTTTAATATTTCACCATCGCGAAAATCAGTGAATTGGGGTACGAATTGTTGCAGCATCCACCCTATTCGCCAGATTTAGCTCCCTCTGATTTCTGGCTGTTCTCACACCTCAAAAAATTCCTTCTTGGAAAGCATTTTTCATCAAACGAAGAGGTTATAGCCGTCGTAGAGGAGTATTTTGAAGGCCTTCCAGAAAGTCACTTCCGTGATGGTACAACAAAGTTGGAAGATCGTTGGACCAAGTGTATTGATCTTATGGGAGACTATACTGAGCAATAAAAGTGATTTCCCCCCAAAAAAAATGTATTTTCATTTCCGCTTTCAAAACTTTTTGACTAACCTAGTATATTCAAAGTCACATAAGTACGTTGATGAGTGCTTTCTAACGCGCTCAATCTAAGAAGAAAATTTACTTATGCTTTTGGTAATGTGATATGAAATATGTCAATATCCGAAGCAGTCCAAGTCAGAAGAGTTAAGGCCCTTCAACCAGGTATAGCGGCTGAAAGACCCGTTCTTGCGTATGTTATTGAGAACAGTTCTTGCCGGCGCAGTCTAGTGTAATTGTTAGGAACATTTAACGCTAATCTTTGTAGTAATGCTGGACAGCTCACAACTCCTCGAACGAGTCTGACAATGTATACCAAAGGGGATTCCCAATATAATTGCCGAGGTATGATACCGGCGTTTAACGATTGAATTGATCAACCATTGAGAAAGCTTATTCGTGTCCTCATCTTTTGTAAAATGTTTAACTCAATAAAACTTTGATTTGGTTTAATCATGTTATCCGGGCTCGAGTGTCCTTCAATTACCACGGACACCCATCGTCCTACTGTATTTCTCATTCAATCGATTTTGATTATAAACAACTTACGTTTGTTAGATAACCACGGATAACAGTCACTCAACTGTATTTCTCATTCAATTGATTTTGATTATAAACAACTAACATTTGTTAGATTACCACGGATAATTGTCACTCAATTGTATTTCTCATTCAATTGATTTTGATTATAAACAACTAACATTTGTTAGATTCCCACGGATAACCGTCACTCTACTGTATTTCTCATTCAATCGATTTTGATTATAAACAACTTACATTTGTTAGATTACCACGGATAACAGTCACTCTACTGTATTTCTCATTCAATTGATTTTGATTATAAACAACTTACGTTTGTTAGATTACCACAGATAACCGTCACTCAATTGTATTTCTCATTCAATTGATTTCGATTATAAACAACTAACGTTTGTTAGATTACCACGGATAACAGTCACTCTACTGTATTTCTCATTCAATTGATTTTGATTATAAACAACTAACATTTGTTAGATTCCCACGGATAACTGTCACTCAATTGTATTTCTCATTCAATTGATTTTGATTATAAACAACTTACATTTGTTAGATTACCACGGATAACCGTCACTCAATTGTATTTCTCATTCAATCGATTTTGATTATAAACAACTAACATTTGTTCGATTCCCACGGATAACCGTCACTCTACTGTATTTCTCATTCAATCGATTTTGATTATAAACAACTTACATTTGTTAGATTACCACGGATAACCGTCACTCAATTGTATTTCTCATTCAATTGATTTTGATTATAAACAACTTACGTTTGTTAGATTACCACAGATAACCGTCACTCAACTGTATTTCTCATTCAATCGATTTTGATTATAAACAACTTACATTTGTTAGATTACCACGGATAACCGTCACTCAACTGTATTTCTTATTCAATTGATTTTGATTATAAACAACTTACATTTGTTAGTGTATGTGAAATCAAGGTCGGCGGCTTTTGAGTCCAAGTTGCCCTTCAATTTAGCATTGTAGGAGACCCGGTTGACTGTAGATTTTAAGTCTTTTCCATGAACAAGAGAAAGCTCGAGGGTTTTCTGGAAAGGTAAAAATAACAACATTAAATCGAGAACTTTTAATGGCTTCTAGGAAAGATTTTACTTATATGGGTTGGTAGAAATCCCTCATGATCGTGTATGATTGTCAGTCATATTGCAAAAAGAAGACACCTTTGCATGTATTGGTTTATAGTATGCATATCAAATATATTGTCGATCAAATATATCGATCGATATGATCGAGTATGATTGTCAGTCATATTGCAAAAAGAAGACACCTTTGCATGTATTGGTTTATAGTATGCATGTCAAATATATTGTCGATCAAATATATCAAATATATCGATCGATATGATCGAGTATGATTGTCAGTCATATTGCAAAAAGAAGACATCTTTGCATGCATTGGTTTATAGTATGCATATCAAATATATTGTCGATCAAATATATCAAATATATCGATCGATATGATCGAGTATGATTGTCAGTCATATTGCAAAAAGAAGACATCTTTGCATGTATTGGTTTATAGTATGCATATCAAATATATTGTCGATCAAATATATCAAATATATCGATCGATATGATCGAGTATGATTATCAGTCATATTGCAAATAGAAGACATCTTTGCATGTATTGGTTTATAGTATGCATATCAAATATATTGTCGATCAAATATATCAAATATATCGATCGATATGATCGAGTATGATTGTCAGTCATATTGCAAAAAGAAGACATCTTTGCATGTATTGGTTTATAGTATGCATATCAAATATATTGTCGATCAAATATATCAAATATATCGATCGATATGATCGAGTATGATTGTCAGTCATATTGCAAAAAGAAGACATCTTTGCATGTATTGGTTTATAGTATGCATGTCAAATATATTGTCGATCAAATATATCAAATATATCGATCGATATGATCGAGTATGATTGTCAGTCATATTGCAAAAAGAAGACATCTTTGCATGCATTGGTTTATAGTATGCATATCAAATATATTGTCGATCAAATATATCAAATATATCGATCGATATGATCGAGTATGATTGTCAGTCATATTGCAAAAAGAAGACATCTTTGCATGCATTGGTTTATAGTATGCATATCAAATATATTGTCGATCAAATATATCAAATATATCGATCGATATGATCGAGTATGATTATCAGTCATATTGCAAATAGAAGACATCTTTGCATGTATTGGTTTATAGTATGCATATCAAATATATTGTCGATCAAATATATCAAATATATCGATCGATATGATCGAGTATGATTATCAGTCATATTGCAAATAGAAGACATCTTTGCATGTATTGGTTTATAGTATGCATATCAAATATATTGTCGATCAAATATATCAAATATATCGATCGATATGATCGAGTATGATTGTCAGTCATATTGCAAAAAGAAGACATCTTTGCATGTATTGGTTTATAGTATGCATATCAAATATATTGTCGATCAAATATATCAAATATATCGATCGATATGATCGAGTATGATTGTCAGTCATATTGCAAAAAGAAGACATCTTTGCATGCATTGGTTTATAGTATGCATATCAAATATATTGTCGATCAAATATATCAAATATATCGATCGATATGATCGAGTATGATTGTCTGTCATATTGCAAATAGAAGACATCTTTGCATGTATTGGTTTATAGTATGCATATCAAATATATTGTCGATCAAATATATCGATCGATATGATCGAGTATGATTGTCTGTCATATTGCAAAAAGAAGACATCTTTGCATGTATTGGTTTATAGTATGCATATCAAATATATTGTCGATCAAATATATCAAATATATCGATCGATATGATCGAGTATGATTGTCAGTCATATTGCAAATAGAAGACATCTTTGCATGTATTGGTTTATAGTATGCATATCAAACATATTAACATATCAAACCCAAAGTTTCAATGGTAAAATAACGCATTTACTGGTTTATACTCCTTAAGTAAAAAGTAATAGTGTATCCCTCATGATCGCGTATGATTGTCAGTCATATTGCGGATAGAAGACACCTTTGCATGTATTGGTTTATTGTATGCCAATGTCTAGTACTAATTTGAATAATCTAAATATGGAACATAAAGAGACATCTATTGAGATGATGAATAAATTCTATAATATTACAGTTTATAGATAGTATCGAATTTACAGAGATTTACCTAAAAGCTTCGCACGACAGTCGGCATGTGTCTCTAATACAAGGTTGTCAGTTTTGCGTTTTACTTATTTAACCGTTGAAATATGAAATGATTTTATAGTTACATTATTTACTCTCCGTGCGTTATTAAAATAATTCACATTTTCGTGTTACATATACTTTTAATTCTATCAAATATTTGATGAATGTATGTTTCCGTATTTTCTGTGATAAGCTGTGACAACCCTGACATTGTGTTTGTCTGAGTGAACGGCGGCACAAACGACACATATTTGGTCTTACAAGTCTTCATAATATCTCCTTTAAATATACTCGTATATACAAAAAAAACAATTTTCTTCTGTTTTATTTTTGCGTAAACAATTCACAGCCCTCCGGGATCAGTCATACTAATACCTCGCGGCACTTAAAGGGTTAATATGACCTGAAAATACAAATATTATATTGAAATATAATTTTAAAAAATCAAACCTCTTCAGGCTTGTCGTCTGCAGCAATATCAAGAAGGAAATTGATGTTTGGATTTATGGTATTTGTGAATTCAGCGTTGACTTTCGTCCACGGTAGCTGTGTAGCTATTTCTCCCTTGAAAACGCCTTTCTGATCTGCGTGAGATAGTTTCAGGTCAGCTTTGTACTTCTTTGGTTCTATGGATACAAACCCATCTAAGACAATGCGTTCATTGCCCATTATAAGGCAGAGAGAGTTTGAAGTAAACTTCTTGCCATTTCCTGCCTTTTGGATCGATACGGTACCTGCAAACATTTTTAATAAGTAAATTTTTAATGTAATTATTGTAGAATTTGCAAGAACACTGTAATTTATTTTATCAAACACTGTTTATTCCACTTTTTGTAATCGTATAACCCTACCGGTTTCAAGGCTTTCACCTCATCATCAGGGGAATACAAACATTAGTCTTGTGTGCTCCCCTGATAATGAGGTGAATGCCTTGAAACTGTTACCGTTATATAAACAGTGTAAAACCGTGGAATAAACAGTGTTTGATAAAACAAATTACAATATCTTGAAAACTCCACATTGTTAATGCCTTCCTTAACTATAAATAAAAAATAAAATAAAATAATATTGTAAGAACACTTTAAAAGTAATTAGAATGCTTTGAATGTAATTAGAACACTTTAAATGCAATAAGAATATTTTGAATATATTTAGAACACTTTGAATCTAATAAGAACATTTTGAACATAATTAGAACACTTTGAATGTAATAAGAATATTTTAAATGTATTTAGAACACTTTGAATGTAATAAAAAAAATTTGAATATAATAAGAACACTCTAATCTTATTTGGAACTCTACAAACATATCGGCAATCTAATTGTTAGTATTGATAATCTATTTAGTGTCGAGGTCTATGAATTCGTGTCACAGTGTCATTTTAAGTTAAGGACTTAGGTAGGTGTGTCTGGATTAGGATATCTATAGGATGACCCAAAAAATTGTATACACACTTTTACACCATGTCGTTTACTTAATCTTGCTGCAGGAATTTGTCATACCACGCATTTGTGACAAGTTTAGGGCTGAGGACTTTTATTTTCAGCAAGATAGTGTAAAGGTATCATCGAATACCCCCCGCACTCTACAGACCTCATGCCAATGATTATTTATGTGTAAAACTTATCAAAAATAAAGTTTATGGCACAGAATCAACGAATTGAGAGCAGCTATTGAAATAGAATGCGCCCAAATACCAAAAAAAAAAATCTACGTCTGACTTCTTTAATTTGAAGTTTTCATAATAAATAAATAAAACAGGTTTATTGATAGCAATATAGATGTACATACATTCTGGGATATCACAAAATAAACTGCAGAAAATACATTTAAGAGAGAAGCTATCAAAAGGTCTGGACTCATCTGATAATATCCCCAGACAAAGATACACCCCACCAATATACTTGTATATGTTTATTTGTATATAAAAGACACTGTTGTATCGTTAATTAAATAAATAAATAAATATAGGGCGAACCTGGCCGCGAGGGCACTAGATGATTTTCAGCCCGCATCTTAGATTTACTTTAATAAATACGGAGTTTATAATCATTCAAAGTGTTTACATATTTTTTTTGGGACTCCTGTATTTGTGCAATAATGACAAAAAAGTGAACCAGTGTCTAGTCCCATATAGGGACATGTGACAGTGATAATACTGATGAATAAATCGAGAGAAAATGAAAATTACCATCAATGCTTATCGGTAGGCCCGTAGCTTCTGGCGTGACCAGTTCAATGATGGGTTTGTACGTGTTGCCTGATTGTGTGATAATACCAGCTTTAGCGGAATAAACATGTTGATCCATTTTAAATTCTCCTTTCACTGACATTTCCTTGTTATTTGAGACCAATGCTACTTCTCCACTTAGCTTTTTGATAGGTGAATCAAATATGAGAGCGAGGGATGCCAAATCACTCTTGAAGTGTCCCAGCACGTCAAACGACACCTTACGAGGTTTCTTTCCTGAAATTAAAATACAATTTTAATATATAAATAAGAAACAAAGAAATATTTATGGCTTGTTTAGGAGTGACACGTAACCTGTATATATATTTTTCGAGACGAGACAACTTGTACATATATTTTTTGGCAGAATGTCAATTTAGATTGTTGGGTCTGTAGCTTTTAAGAGTGGAAATATAAAATATGACAAAATAAGTAAAAGAATGACGCTGTAGGGAATACCGTCGTCCCTAAATATTGTCAACACGCACGGTCAACGACCGACGAAACGAACTTTGGATATGTCCAAAGTTCGCATACCAGAACATCAATATTGTTTACACGCAAATAATATTTACGTTACATTCCACGGTGGAAAGAGAACGCATCGCGTTGTCTCACCGTTTTCGCCAATAAATATTCTACCCACTATATTATCCGCAACGTCTGCAAACACCTCTGCACGCGCAGGAGTGAGATAAAGTATATATTGCGGGCGCATTCACGCACATCTATAAATACCTACTTATCGACAAATAAAGATTATTATTCACTTGACCATTCATCGCTGTTTACTATTCATTGATTGTCCACTCTCACTTTCCGCATTCCTGAATCGACGTATTTTATTTTAAATACAAAACAATCAAAATCACCATGACGTATCAAGAAAGCATCCCGCTAAAACGCCATTAGTAAGGAATACAGGCTAAAAGAAGATGCACTGTTTTATTTTAAAGAAAGGAACATTGAGATGGTTTGATCAGGTAGAAGGAAAGGAAAGATTTACAAAACTAAGTGCGATTAGTATAGAAAGTAGAATTAGTTTTTAAAGACTTAGAAAAGACGTGATACGACCTAATGAATCAGATTCTGAAAGAGTAAAAAAACTTTGTGATAGAAGTATGCATGACAACGTATATGGGTGTGATAGAAGCCAAACATATATGCCAGAATCTAATGTAGTAGAGATCTTTCTTTCTGACTACCCTAATAGGGACATAACATCATGGTCATTGAGAATTTTGCGTAAGTCATTAACGTTTTGATCGTAGAATATTAATTTAGAATCTGAAAGAGTAAAAAGTCTTTATGATAAAAGTATACATGACGAGGTGTATGGGTGTGGTAGAAGCAAATGATGTGTACCAAGATCGAATGTAGTGGAGTTTTTTTCTCTTTGACTACCCTAATAGAACAACAGCGTCATGATCATTGAGAATTTTGCAAAAGCCATTAACGTTATGACCATAAAATATTAATCTAGAATCTGGCCTAACACACCAATATTTATGTGAAAACTTAATGAAATATAAGCAATAAATAAAAAAAGTTAAATTACCTATCGTTTCCATAACAAAGTTGATGTCTAACTTGTCCTTTGTCGCTTCTGACTTTCCGTGAATATTGAAACCTTTGAGGTCATCTTTTTCTAGTCTTAAAGAGGCTTTCATATTCCTGTTGAAAGGGAACAGTGGGCCAGCCAAGACTCCCTTGTCTTTAGGGTCATTAGGCATTGGGAACTCCACGCAGGCTGTCAGGCCGATAGCGGCTGATAATTGGTCGAAACATCCTTCAAATTTCTGCCTGTGAATAGATAATAAATTACAATGATAAGATTTGTTGAATAAATTTTATCAAAACAATACAAACTTGTGTCATAATTTTACATTTATATAATATTTTACAATTTTTGTTTTAAAA